>OX451345.1:69070718-69115904 GCA_949629155.1 Myopa testacea
GCGACGAAATCTCTCCCGTCTCTCTCTCTCTCTATGAAAATGTAAGTGCAAACCAGTGGTTATAAAAGAAGACGAGAAAAATTAAAAAAAAAAACACTAACACTCAAATAAAAAATTATTGACATTCATAAAAAATTAATAAACATTTTATTTGTTACGAGAAACGATGAGGAAATCAAATCGAAATGAATTCCAAGTTGAGGAGCATTGATTCCGATGACGAAGCTGAGAAAAATCAAATAAAATCTCACCAATTTTTATGCGGGTTCTTAACACGGTTTCGACGCTGTTCATTCGTTGTTGTTGTTGTCATCGAATACACAAGGAAGCGCATTCGTATGCTCACTCACAGCAACACAGACGGACATCAGTACGCATCATCGACAGACAGCCGAATCGACAGACAGCCAGATCGACAGACTGATTTTATGTTTGGTACGCTCATTAAAGGTACCTTTTATGAGGTTCCCTTTTCTGCTCGTTTCCTTCTTTTGGGAAACAGCAACGACGATTTAATTTCTGGAATAACACATGCTTGTAGCTGATTTTATTGTTGTTATCCTTCTTTTTGTTGTTGCTATGCTTCTTGTTGTTGTAGTTTTCCTTCTTCTTGTTGTTGTCGTCATTCCCACTGATTTGTATTATTATTATTATGAGCTAGAAACGGATGTGTTTTTCGCTTCCTAAGCAATAAAAACTATGGACATCCTTTTGAGGAGGACGACAGAAGCATCGAAAAGTTGCCAAATCTAAGCGACCCGACTGACCCTTTCCTCGAAGGATGGGCGAATGCGTTGCGTAGGACGACGTCACACCGTAAGACGTCGCGTCGGACCGCCAGCTGTTTGCCCGGCGTCGACGGCGGTACGTCGAGCGCTTGAGACATGAAAAAAGACACACAAGAGAGGGAAGTGCGTTTGTTTGTTCGATTTGCCTTCTTTGCTTGTTTGTGTTCCTCCTTCGCTTTGTCTCTTTCCTTCTCTCTGTCATGTTTTTCATTCTTTCCGATTGTGTTGAGTTGGAGTTGAGTTTTTTAATTCAATTAAGTGCGTGTGTGTGTTCTTCCAGGGGCCGCGGCCACACCCTCGAGGGGAGTCACACGCAAACATTACGAATTGAGGTCACCGTGCCGCCACGTCATCTTCTTCAGGTCACCCCCCTCGCCGCCCATCCTCCCCACATACAATCCGAAAGAGTATTTAAGTGTATTTAAAGCAAAATATCTTTAATTTGACTTGAAGCGATTTCCATATCCACAAATTTATGGCGCAATTTTCAGCTTTGCTAATTTTATTTGATACCCTACAGTGGAAGGTCGATGTATTAAGTTTCGCTAGAATATGTATATTCTTTAAATTGGTTTAACTGCTTTATATACATCGTTGCAAAGTCGTAGTAATGATAAACTGTGAGCATTAATGAAAAACCTAATTTTGAGCTTCAAATTACGTTTGCTCCGAAAATACTGCACCGATGTTGATGAAAAAAATACGAAGGGAAAGCTAATGGTCTCTACTTTTTTAAAATTAAGTAAATTTATTGGGCTAATTATACATTTTTCTCAGGAAAAACGAATAAATGGGGAAAGGAAGTACCAAAATTATAAAAAGTCGTTTTTCTCCAAAAGTAGGGGTTTTGGACAAAACTTTTTTTAACCTAAATAAGAGATATTTCAAATTCCTTTATAACGGTTTCCATTCTATCCGGATATCTTTTATATCTTAGGAGATAAGGCGATGACATTTTCAAATTTTAAAGGTCTTTTATTCGAGAACCAGACGAGAAAAGTAGAAATTGTTGTTGGGTACAGTTCCCATGACTACAACAACAATATTGGAGTTACATTCTAATAGTAACTTTAAGCCAAAGTGTATATACAATATGTCTATATTACAATATGTCAAATTTTGTATTGAAAGACTTTCTGAAGTCTGAGCATTTGTCCCCAAATATCATCTGTTTCAGAGGTCAGTGTAGAGTATTGAAGCTTCGGCCAGGCCAGCCAGCATTTTTGTTTCCTTCGTTTTTGCTACTTTTTTGATTGAGTACCTTTTCAAATAAGCTTCGGAATTAAATTTGAATTTTTCTTCTATTTTCTTTGCATTTTTCATCTCATGCAGCTGATTTCTAAACGTATTGTGAACTTTTCCCCTCTCACTTCTCTCGTGATGTGGTTATTCTCTGTCCCTTTCTCACAACAGCATACATTCTTATGTACATCGTTTGCTGTTTTGTTGCTTTTATTTTCTTTTTACTTTTGCCCCGTTTTTCTCGTCTTCTTATTTTCTGTATACGTCATCGTTTTCATTTTCTTTTGCTTTGTTTTCTGTCGAGTAATTTATTTATCTGTGAGTTGTTTTTGTCGTTGTTGTTGTTGTTTAACATTTTCTCTACGTGTTTCTCTTTCATCTTCACCCATCCTCTGTTTGACCCATTTTCCTCGGCTGCTCATCGCGTTTCACAGACGTACAGACACGAGTTTTTATCTCTACGAAACTCCGCAAGATTGGAATGTTTTATGTTTTGTGAATTCCGAATTCCGGCATATTTTTGGGCATCGGCGAAGTATTGGAACCAGAAGCAACGCATCCTCAGGGTTGTTGTTTATTCCATTCTATTTTCGACGTCGATAATCGAACTCGTATGTTGTTGGTGTTTGTTGTTGTTTGGTGTAGAGAGCACACCCGTATGTTTTGTGAAATATAAACCACACTTGCTGCCTCAAAGGGACTGCTTTGTGTTGTCTCTCTCTTTCACCCTCTCCCATGCTCAACGCATTCATGGGACTGCCTTAGAAAATAACAGCAACAATAGCAACAACAACGAAAGCAGCACTAACCAGCACCCAAACTCAAACAAGGGAGCGATTTCCTCTCTCTGCTTTTCATGCTGCTTCTTCCGCTGGTTCGTGTCGTCGTCGTCGTCGCCGTCGCCGCTCCCTGCGTCTATTCTACAACACTTGCTGACGTTAGCGGCTGTCAAAATGACAGTTTGACGCTCATTCGCGCTCTCTGATGCTGATGCAGATGCTGGTGACTACAGTTTGCTGCGGATGTTGTTGCTTCCAGAGGGCGGGGCGGGGGCAGCCGGAGGAGTTTCCCACTCTCCCGAAATCTTTCAGGTTCTCCTCAGGGACCAAATAAAATACAGCATAAAGACCTCGTATCGTATCGTAGACCGCCCAAGGTCTCAATTTTGAAACGTATTAAAAACGCCAGACGCTGATGCCGAAGTTGACGCTGAATTCAGTCTCAACTGCGACCTTTCATCTGGAATATGAAAGGAAATTAAGCAATTTTTGTTAAGGTTTTTGAATATATTACCCATGTATTGTGTATTCTTAGATATATTATGTAATCTGTTATACACGAATACGCAAACATGTTCATATTTACTCAAATGTTATCTAAAATAATAGAATGGAACAAATAATCAACTTGTTGATGGTGTATATTAATATTCGCTTAGGTTTTCAGTATTATTTTATTTGGCCATGTTTTTTTGTAGCTTTTAGCGGTTCCCGTTTATTCGTTAGTTTTTGTTTTTGCTTTATTTTCTTTCGCAAAGTTTGAAGCTTTACAAGAACCGAATCGAATTATAAAACCACTCAATAAAGTTTCAATACAAAGCAATCTCAATTCGACTGGAGTCGAATAAAATATCACGTTCTATTAACTATTATTAACATTTAAATATAATTAATGCGGTGTCCAACGAAGCAGAAACCATGAATTTATATATAAATCATGTTACGTTGTTACTTTTAAATGTGACAGAAAAACTTGAACTTTTAACCAAGATCAAAACTCACCGGACAGGTGAACAACAACAAAAAAAAAAAGGCCAGAAGTCGACGTGTGGTTAAAAGCGACTGACATCGAAAACGATACCCAAGAAAAACACAACTTCTTCGGGTTACTTTGATGGCGGATCAGAGGAACAGAAGTCGTCGGTGGTTTTTTGGTTGGATCCAACTGGGAGGTGGCTTAAATTAGAGTTTGCAGCCTTTTGTGAAACCTTTTAAGAAACCACCGACTTGCTTCTAAAACCCTTTAACGAGGTGTTTCATTCGAAGTTTAGTCGAGACGTGACGTGATGGCTGTATAGTGTCACGTCATCACGCCACGTCTCGACTAAATACACCTGAAGTCAGATTACACCTGTCAGATTATTTAGACATTTTCCAGGGTCATTCGTTGCTTAATGATTAACGGTTAAACATAACAGAAACAACAACAACATTCCCAATAACTTGTGTTCCGCCTCCCTCTCTTTTTGTCATTCTCTTTCGCTCTCACTCTCTCTTTAATATATGCTACATCTTGGATATTCTTTGTTCTTTCGGGTTTTTGTCTGTTTAGTGTTGTTCTTTGATGTTTCTTCTCTGTTTGAGGCTGTGTTTCTTTCCCCCCCCATTATGTCTAATTCGTACCTTAATAATAGCTCTAAGAAAGTATCTAAAATATATTTACGTTTACTCGTAAACCAATTGAATGTCCACGGAGACACAACTTCGCATGTACTCGTAAATACGAAACGAGTAAAAATAATAAACAGTTATCTTATTGTTTTGAGAAGTTATGTCAGCTGTTGTTGTTGTTGCAATGTTTTCATAATTTTGTGGACACGTAGAAGAATTTCGATGCCATCATCGAAGTTGAGTTTGTGTAGCTCACGACTGTGACGAAATCCCTCAAAAAGAAAGAAACTTAAACGAATTGAAAACGTAAATAAGTAGAAAGAGAATTCTTAACAAGTGCGTAATCGAATTCAGCAAGAACAACAACAACTACTGTGAAAGAAGTTCAGTCCTGTCTTTTGTTGATGATGAAGCGACGGTATTTCTAATGAAGAAACACCCGGCTGTTTCCCGAAAATTACAGCAAAAACAACCTGAAGACGAATCATCTCGTCATCTGCCCGTCAGACCCTGTGCCCCGTACCTCAAGAACCTGTCCGAATGAAGACTTGTCTGGCCATCCGACTCCGATACCGAAACTCTTCTTATTCTTCCTCTTCTTCTTTTTTGTTGCTGCTTACATTCCTACGTTACTCGGATTTGTTCCATAAAAAATGGTTTGTTTTCAGTAGCCTCGTTTTCTGCTTCTTCTTCTTCTTCTGTTTTTTCCTTTTCTGTTTATCCCTCTCTTTCGCCTTATCAACTCGTATCGTGGTTCCTTGGTATGGTTATCTTGCTCTGGTTGTTGTTGTTGTGATGGTTATTTTATTTGTGGTTTTTGCGTTCGTAGTATTTTTTTTATTTCTTGGAATTTCTGCGTAAAACGTAGAAAATTTATTTCCTGTTTTTTCTCTCTCTTTGGTTGTTTATTGATTTTCATTCATGAAAAATGAATTTTATTCTTTTTTATCTGTTCTATTTTCGTTCTTCTTTTCGCAATATTTTTTGGCTCATGGTTGTTGTCTTTCGTTGTCTCGCTCTCTCTCACACACACTTTGAATCGTTGTGATTCTGTCCCGGAATCGAGAGGAATTTCGCACTCTTTTCTTTGGTGGATGGATCAACAAAGTCCCTGAACTTAATGATGTGTTCAAAGGGTAGAAGGGTGTATGGGAGAGGGGAGGGGGAGGGATGTGAGGAATATTTATTTTGGGGGTTGTTCGCTCTTTCAACACTCACATTCACCGTTCTTTTGTGGTGATTTTGAGAACTTTTCGGCTGCTGTTATTATTAGCTCACTATTTTTATGATGGACGCTGAATTTGTTCATTCTGTGTGGGTGTGTGGGTGTGTAGGTGTGTAGGTGTGTATGGTGTGTGTATGGTTATGTGCGAGTGTCCTCCACCTGTTCTACCCTGCTCAACGTAACTCACGTTTCTAGCCATGAGTCTGCGTAGTGGCCAAAACACTTCATTTGGACCCCGACAGCAACATAGATTGTGATCAAAGGATTTCGTAGGCAAGCAAAAAATCTCATTGAATATGTTACAACTTCACACAAAATCTGCCTCAAATCGTACTCAGATCAACTGTTATTCGAACTGATAAAAATCGTGTCTTACTTTTTTATATTTTGTACAAGAAACCGTATATTTTAAGTCTTTGGTTTGGATTTTTTGTAGGTTTTTAAATACAAATGAATAAATACTCGTAATACATTCTTTTATTGCTTCTACTACAATGATACTTTCTAATCTCATGTAATTGAAATATAATTCGTATTTTTGTTGAAAATTCATCGTACTTCGTTATACTATAAATTATCTGATTACTATGGCAATTATTTTAACATTTCATCACTTCTCTTTTTCAGGTAAGTTGAAATCTATTCTGGAGATGTTCATGCAAGGAATTCGTAAGAAATACAAAACAAAAATACATCATTTATTTAACAGATTGAATTCTCTTCACAATTCAGTGCTTCACATAGTAAAGTGAATCGTGTGGCTCATTTTAAAATCATTAAAAAACGTACCCATACATTTTAAATGCTTGTGTGTGTGTATGTGTGTGTGTGTGTAGGTATGAAAAACATGCCTTAAAACAGCCTGCGATGTGTTCCTTGGACTTGGAAAACACGCCGAGGAACACAGAAGGAGACGAATGAAGAATACACGCGTAGTTCAAAGGTGAATAAACTGTGTGGAGGTATAATTTGAGCATTTATTGTTGTTGTTGTTGGCTGTTCGATTATAAACGAATGGTTGTTGTTATTGTTGTTGTTGCTGTTCGATTATGAACGACCGTTGTGGTTGTTGTTGTTGTTGTTGTCTGTTCGGCTCGTGTGTTTTCGTGTCTCATGAACCTCAGTTGGTATCTCTTTCTTCCCAAGTGTCAAAATCTGTTTTCGTCGCTGTTGTTGTGGCTTCATTTCAAGACTGCCAGCGATTTTCTAAGCAGGAGAGATTCTTTTCTTCGGTCTCCTCACTCTTCGTCATTAAATGACTCCGGTTACTAAAAGTGATGAACGAGACCAGTGATTATAGTGTTTATAATTAGATCGGTTAATGAACTCCTTCCCTTCGATTCCGAAACCTGTCCATGTGTCAACCTCTCAGAGTATCATCTTCAATGGTGCTTCGATTCAAAGTGCTTTGAACTCTGAGGATGTGCAGGGAGTGATAACAACCTCAACTACGGCAACAGGTGTTTTTAACTTTCTTCTTCTTCTTCCTCGTCTTCGTCTTCTTCCTCGTCTTCGTCTTTTTTTTTTCTGGGTCTTTGAAATAACAACAACAAGTAATGCGTCATATAATAAAAGACTACTAGGATCATGGAAATGCGTGTGTCCATAAGAATAACTTTTGAAACACCGAGGAACCTTTTTAAGGACAGGGTAACCTTTCTAAGGACAACACTTCTGAGCTTCTTCAGTTCCTGGCTCGACTCTCCCCGTACAATCCACGAGATGCCCTTCAATCGTATTCCGGTTCGCTTGAATCTAATTGTTGACTCTTCTCTGGATGTCTGTACAGTGTTCCTTCTGGTGTAGCGTATATTTTATCACTACACGGCAATTAAATCGAAATTTATGAGTATGAGCCTGACGTTTATGGCGTAGCAGCCACACCGGGACATTCCTCAGCAGATGTGACAACGCTGTGTCACTGCAGCTTCGCAGTGAGAAGGGTCTCAGCCGGAGTTCAACGTCCGAATTCGGTGTGCATGCGAGCAGGGCGGCTTAGAGAAGTGGCGAGGGGCGGCGAGGGGAGAGTAAGCAGCCGTGACATGTGAGGAGAGCAGCAGATCAGAAGGTAAACAGCAAGGAAACCAGAAACTCATAACTTCAGATCACGTTTCAAAGACGCTCATCGCAGCTACTATCAATAAAGTCTCACTTAATTTTTGGGTCATCATCGGGGGCAACATTGAAAATCACTCCATCAGGTCGTTGGGGGTGTTAAAGGGGGAAGCTTGAAGAATATGTTTCTGGCTGGAATTCGGTTGGGTTCATTATTATTGTTATTATATAATCGCCGTTACTCCCCACACGCTCGCTGTGACGTCGATCGTTGCATCACTGATCGAATGTGGCTTAAATTGTTGCACTTCGCAAATGAGTTCTCTCACTTGTTAAATCATAAAAATACCATCCAAATCTAGAAATCCGAGGTAGCAGTAGCAACACGCAGACAATAAAGCATTAACCACAACCAAGGCTACAGGCTACAGGCTACAAGCGGCATCTGTCAAAATTACATTGGCTCTTATGGGGAACAAGAAAAAAAGCATTGATTTCCAGTGCCGCTACGCATCTTGCAGCTAGCCGCTAGGCTTCACGCCGCTTGCAGTCGATCGAGTTCTATTTTTCTCTGGCGGCGTAGCTATGCTTCTTCTTCTTTTGTGTTTGTTTACGTTTTACATATAAAAAGATTTGCGTTTTGACATTTGCTGCTGGCTTCACGCCGCTATCACTGGAAGCACTGAGGTTAGTGCTGGAAGTTAGCTACTTTTGCAGTTAGTAGCCTGTAGCCTGTAGCCTTGGTTGTGGTTAATGCTTAACTCAAATGCTCTTGCAATGTACAGTTATTTCTTGTATTCGGGGTGAATTTCATACAAAAACAGTATCTATTGTAGTTTATACTCGTACTAAGCAATAAAAAATGTCTGTCTGTTTGTCAGTCTGCAAGTCGATCAGTCCGACTGTCGTTTGTAGCAGTAATGGTAGTGGTAGTGGTAGTTGGTTGTTGTTGTTGTTGTGCATTCACAATGACTAGCATCGGACATGCTTCAACACGTCGTTTGTTTTTCATTATTATTTGTTACTTTTTTCTCTGCTACCCACTTTTTTGTAGTCGGTAACTCGGTACCTTGATACTGTTGCTGTTGTTTTCCTAAACATTTTGTAATCATTCGATTCCCCTTCCTTCATTTTTTTCCCCATATTTTCTCGCTTTAATTTGCGGGGCGACTTTAAATCCAGCGCCGCTGTCGTCGTTGCAGTCGCTGGCGACACTGGACAGTTACAAGCTGTCTGACCCCCGCCTCCCATAAGCCCCCTGGTCACGACTAACTTCCTGCCTCGCGAGCCCATTTCGGTGCCCAGCGAATTGGGTCACAAGCAGTGACCAAGCAACCAGTGTTGCCAGCGAATTGGGTTAAATGATTGGCTGTGTGTTTGTGTGTGTGCGAGACGGAGGGAGGGGGGAGGGAGGGAGGGAACATGTGCCGCCAGAGTGTTGCTGGCTTGGATAAGCTATCATTTGATGATGTGTATATACAATATTTTAATATTGCTATTCATGTTCTTGTTGTTGTTGTTGTGGTTATTACATCACATGCATCAATGAAGTTTTGCATTGAATTTCATGTGAATTCGAGCTGATTGAATAAAATGCGGCAGCAGCTTTTAGAGCGACTTCTCACAAGCTGTCGAGTGGGGTACATGGAAGTGGACGAAGAGGGAGTGGTGGAGGGTGAAGGAAGGGCGGGAGGGGGGGTGAAGAAAATATCCACTTCATGGGATAAAATCTTAATTAAAAATATGAAAACATAAAACACTACTATAGTTTAGTTTTGCTCTCTCCTCCTCCTCCTTCTTCTTCTTCTTCTTCTTGCATTCATTCCCAGCTGCAGTTCATGTTTATTTTTATTCGCATCACGTTTACTCTTCATCGAGCTCACTCACAGTTTGTGGCAAATAATCGAACGTCGTTTTTTAAATTCTTCACCAGTTTTTTCTCGCATGCTAGTTTTTTTTCCTCTCTCTTTCGCTGGCCTGAAAGTGAAAAAACAAGGTAACAGCACATCGCGGTGTCAGTTGAGTTGCTAATTGCGCTCAGCATCAGTGTCACAACAACAACAACCAATACAGTTACAACAACAACAACAACAGGGGTACACAAGACTGCTCTCTCAACTGCATGCAATTCAATGAGGTCAAAATTTAAGGCCCCGCCTTGTGTCAGTCAAACAGTACGATAGAAGTACGTGCAGTTGTTGTTGTTGTTGTTATTACTGTTGTTGTTGTTGTCTTTCTCACAAGTGGCAGCACATGAAAGAGATGCAGCGATGAATGAGAGTGAGATTTGAAGCTGAGCGAGCGCTTGAGCAATAAATCGCATGCGAGAAATTAATACAAATTGCTTGAATCGCTGCTTATTCTGTTTTTTCCTCTTTTTGTTGTTGTTTTTCTTGTTTCTTTTCTCCTTAAATTGCTTGCATTTCTCACTTTTGTTAAACTTTTTTAGCAAAAACAGTGTTGCGTCACTGAAACGCGGCAACAACAACAACAACAACATACCAGCGACAACTGTTCGGTTGCATCGCATCATTTGTATTGTTTATTGCACTTTTACGGCCTGCAGCCTTGTCGCCTGTCCTGGCCCCGTATACAGGGTCACCTGCACGAATTTTGGTCGTCTTTTCGATTCAACTTTCCGCTTCGTTTCGTCGTGTTTGCTTCGAAGGCGCGCGCGTGCAAAGCGACAGCAGCAGCAGCAGCAACAACAACAACAGCAGCAGTAACGATGACTTGTTTGCCGCCTTCGATGTTTCGAGCGATGCTGGTTGTAGTTTTTTTTGTTTTTCTCAGAAAAATGGTGCATTTTTTCAACATATTCGACGGTGTGGACACCGGAACCGTCGCTGTGCTCACCCACATCTTTGAAGGTGCTCACAAGTGGCCCTCAGAATGTGTTGAGTAATCAAAGCAACAACAACAACAACGAGTCGTTTTTTCTCACTGAAGATAATCACGTGAACCGATCATGAGTAGCGAATCTTGTCACCGATTTAAAGTAAACTCTCCCGCCCACTTTAAGCAGAGTATAGAAATATTATATTATGTAAAAAATGTGTTTTATTTTTTTTCTGCCTTGACTGCCATCTTTTATATGAATGATTAACGTTTCCGATTAACGATTACACGCAATCGCTTTGCAATGAACAGCCTTCGATTACCGCCGAACGACTGCCGAACGGCGAAGTCGCGAAACGGCGGCTGGTTTTTTTTTCAGTCGCATGGTGAGCGGAGAGCGGAGAGAGTACACAACGGATCTCATCGCTTTTTTTACAGTGCCAACAACAACAACAACAACAAGCGACTTAGTGACTGTGTTGATTCAATGCTGCTGTGCATCATATACACACACATTTGACAACAACAACATCTCGTACAACAACAACTCGTACAACAACAACAACAAAACTGGGTGTGTTGGTGTGAAATATTTTCAAATTCCTTACTCTCTCTCTTTTCTTTGATTATAATTAATGTTTCTAATTTATTTTCACAGTTGTTCTTCTTCGTCTTCTTCTTCTTCTTCTTCAATTTTAATATTGTGACAATGACACAATTTCTACAACAACAATAGCAACAACATTGAAGTGTAATTATTTTTTATTTGTAGCAAGATCACGACAATTATTATTAATTCTCTGTTGAATGCGCTGATTTTCTTGTCGCTGGAAGAAAAGTCATTTTCTTTTGTTTTCTTTTCGAATTGATTTGGGAAAAACGAAAAGCAACCCAGAAATACGAGTGACAACAGCTTCTCCGCGAACAGAATACAGATCAGCACCCCTCCCAGTGATTATGTAAGAAGTTCCTATCTCTGTAATGAAGATCCGAATCGTTGCTTATGTCCCAACAGATCTCACAGATAGACACGAGGTCGGTGGATTGCAGTACACCCATTTTTGGGCTCTTCTTTTTTTGTGGGCTTTTTGTTGGTTTTTTTGTTGGATGTGTGCTTCAATCCATTTGAATTCGTATTCTATCAACGCTGCTGTTGCTGCAAACTTGAAAAACTCACTTGAATTCGTAGACACTAAATTGAGACACACACATACACTCATACACTCACACACTCACTCACTCACTCAATAAACTGCGTGAGTATCATCGTCATGTGCGTGTATGCGGATCTATCGAGGTCCATCACTTGTACTCGTTTGCATCTGCGATTCTGTCTACTGTAAAAAAGAGCAGCCGGTGCATTTGACACACACACACACACACGCACGCAGAGAGACGCAGCTGTTAATCGCATGCGAGTGTGCGTTGTTTTTTGAGAGCTTTCGCGCCATCATCAACACCCGCCGCCCTGCGTTCGCCTTTCGCATTCAAACGAGTACACTTGCTCTTCACTACTGTTGTTGTTGTTGTTGTTGTTGTTGCTGTTGTTGTTGCTGTTGTTGTTGTGTATCATTTCGGTGTGTGTTTGTGTTGGCGCGACTTCGACAAGCGCAGGCGCTGCACGTATCTGGGTCACTGGGTCATGATTCAGCATCGCATCACATCGCATCGCATGGCATCGCATCGCATCGCACTGCGCTGAGTTCTCGATTTTATTTTATTTTATTTTGCTTTACTATTTGATGTTACTGTACTGTGTTGTTGTTGCTGTTGTTGTTGTTAAGTTTTTTAAAAATTTCTATTCAGATGCTTCTTCTTTTAGTTTTATTCTAATTTCATTGTTGTTGCTGATGTTGATTTTAATGCCATGCTTTTGATGCTTTCCGTCGTTTTTTTTTTGTCTTAAATTGACTGCTATTCTAAGCGTTAGCTTGTTGTTGTTGTGCGAGTTGTTGTTGTTGTTGTCACTTCAAATTAGCTGCAAAGTCAGCAGCGCTGTCAAACAGCAAACGTTTAGTGAGCGAGGACAAAAACGCAAGACGATAGACGATGAAAGAGCGTGTGATTGTTTAAAGGAACCAACAACAACAACAACAACATGTGTGTATATCGCACTACAACACAGCAAAGAAATGCTTTTGTATCTGTTTTCAATTCGATTTCGATTGATTTGCAATCTTTTTCGATTTAATTTTAATTTTATAAAATTTAATTAATAATCAATGCAAACGCTTTGGATTTAAAAATGTTTCTAAAGCAGTCGATAAAAAAGTTGATGCGATGGCAGAGACCTCAATTCAAGTACTCATTTCAAGACCTCAACTCGATCAGGGTTCATTTTGAGAACACTTCCTTTGAGAAGTCTGCGTCTGCGTCTTCGTCCTTGTTTTCGGTTACGTTTTCTCATCCTTCGTCTCGTCCTCGGAGTCTGTTTGTTTATAGTGTCATTTATCATTTCGTGGACGCTTCTGTGTGTGTGTCACTACGCCGTTATGTCAATCGTGCTGCCGATCTGTGCGCTGCTCTGCTACTTGTTTACTTCGAACTCGAGACGTCGTCACTTGTTTGCATTTTTTTTTTGGTCGTCTTCGATTCTGTTTGTTGACGCGGAGTCAACGACCTCCGCTGTGTTGCCTTTGCACTTTAAACACAACAACAACAAAATTATTTGAAGCTGATACGATATTCAAATGAATCGCTCGCTAATCGCGACCGTTTTGAAGCACTCAATAAAGACTCACAAACAAGCAAGCAAACAAACAAACAAACAAGCAGGCAAACGAACGAAAACGATCAGCAAACGATTTAGTTAACAACAACAACAACAATAACAACAACAACGAACAAAAGAAGACGAACAACAACAACAACAACAAAAACAACAACGAACAAAAGAAGACGAACAACACCAACAACAACAAAAACAAACACAAAATAAGAACCTCTACAAAACAAGAGAGTGTGTTTAACTGCGTTTCTGCGGTTCTGCTTATCAAATCCTTAGATTATTTTTTTTTGCTTCAAATGTTTATCATTTCGAGGTCGTTGTCACCGCTGCCGCTTTTTTTGTGTGGGTATTTTTGATATATTTTGTCATTGATTGTTGTTGTTGTTGTTGTTGTTGCTGTTGTTTTCTCCGTTTATTATTTTATTCTGAAATTCACATTGAATTCTATTTCTAACCTTTAATAAATACGATGTTGTTTGTGTTTATGTATAAATACCAAATAAATTTCGATACAAATGAGTTGTTTTTTTTAAATTAAATTGAATTGTCATCATCGTCATCGTCATTCTGATTATAAAAACGGAGAACAAACAAATAACATCGATTTATAGTGGAATTCAGTGGGTGGGTCATGCCCATTTTTGGAACAGAAGACCATAGAATATCATAGGATTTCATAGAATAGCATAGAATAGCATAGAATATCATAGAATATCATAGGCTGTTATAGAATATCATGGAATATCATAACATATCATAGAATATTATAGGATATCATGGAATATTATAGTATACCATCAAATATCATAGAATATCACACACTATCATAGGATATCATAGAATATCACCGAATACCATCGGATATCATAGAATATTAGAGACTATCATAGGATATCATAGCATACCGTAGAATAGCATAGGATAGCATGGAATATCATAGCATATCCTCGAATATCATAGGATATCATCATCGAATATCATAGAATACCATCGAATACCACTCAATCATCAGCGTGTCATGGAATATCATGGATTATAATTTCATCGAATTTCTTCAACTTTTCTTCTCTTTTCGTAATAATTTTATACAATCTTCTGTTTGCCGATAATCTGGGAAATTAACTAAAATTGTAGAAACTCTTTCGGCTGCTGCTGGCCCATTTTTGACGTGTCTTGAAATCGTGTCCGTTGTGGCCAACAAACGGTTGTTGAATGTGAGTCTGTCTGTCCGCCTGTCTCTCTGTTTGTCTGTCTGCTGTACGTCAGCACTTTTTTGAGTCACTACCCGGTGTATTTGTTGTTGTTGTTGTTGTACTTTATAATGTCCACTATACAATAATAACTAAAATCTTTCATTACCTTGTAATTTATTAACTGTATTTGTATTTACCAAGCCATTTATTTTAATGACTTAGCTGTTAAAATTGACATCTGTAATAAATTAAAGTCTCCCTTTTTTTTCATTTTTTTTTTCAAAAATTAAATTTTAAAAACTATTCTTCTATTCTGTTGTAATTCAAATATTTCACGTTAACCTTGAAAGTTTTTATTTTTAATTTTCTTTTGTTTGTTTTTTTGTTTTTTTTTGTTTTTGTTTTTCTTTATTTACAAGTTTTTTATAAAAGTTTTGCCGATTATTAATGAGATTTGATTTCGTGAAGGTGTGTGTTTTTTGTATGATGAAATCTTGATGACGATGATGATGATGATGATGTTGATGATAATGATGAAAGTGTTTCAAGTAAGCAAGCACAGAAACTTCACTAGAGAAAAAAAAGAAAAAACGATTTCCCATAAATTCTCAATAAAATTAGCTGAAAAAGTATCAATTAAAAGATGAATGATATAACGAGATAAGCGATTAACGCGATTGAAATAACAAATAAAAAATATTTAATAAAACACATTCTTTTGACATGTGTTTACAACAACAACAACAACAACAACTACTCGTTGTCAGAGTCGCTGTACAAATCAGCTGCCGGGGGGCGACGTCATCAGAACTCCGTAGTGAATCGTTGTTCGCTTCTTCTTCTTCTTCTTCTTCAAAAGCTTCTTCTTCGTTCTCGCTTTCCTCCTCCTTCTCTGTGTTTCATCATTTTTCATTGCTTGTATTTGTCACTTCTGTTTCTAGCAGTTGGCTCGGTTTTTCATCGACGCTTTCCATGTTCGAATGTGTTTCTTACAGAGCAGCTGCTTATCGCCGTAACTACGGAGGTGTAACTTTTTTCTGTCACTTTGAAACCTGTTGCTTACGTCGCCGCTGCTTACGTCGCTGCTGCTTACGTCGCCGCTTCTGCTTTCTTCTACTGTCGCCAAAGAAGCCTTGAAGAAGAAGAAGAAGAAGCAGCCACCGCAACCTTGAAACTTTTTCTATTCTTTCTAATCTCAAACAATGTGCTCACATATTTTCGAAAATGTTCTGTTTTCAGTTCTGTTTTCTTACGTATTTATTACGTAAAGTTGAGTGTTGAGGTTTATTATTTTTATTGTTATTATTATCATTATTATTATTGTTGTTATTATTATTATCGGTGTTATTACTATTATCGGTGTTATTTTACATGTTTTCATATGCTTTTAAATAACAAGCGTGAATTTTATTGTGCTAAACGCTGTTAAAAAGCGAGCAGAATCGCGTTTCAGATGCTTGAAATTTTGCTCAATTCAATGTTTCATTTAATTGATTGAGTAAATGAGTGATTGAGTGGTTGAGTGAATGAATGAATGAATGACGGCTCTGCTCTGAGTGGCTCTGCTATTCTTATGCATGTACAATTGTTGCATCAGGCTGGCAGCTAATCAGACCCGCTGACGGCATCTGATTCGGTTGCTGAATACTATGATTGTTGTTGTTGTTGTTGTTGTTCCCGTTGTCCATATTATGCAATAGTTTGTGAAATAGCAACAACAACAACAACAACTGTACACTCTACACTCAGCTCAGTCGGTGAGTGAACACACGCCGCCGCCTGTGACACGCTTAAAATTCAAATGTAGTTGGCAACGCGACTGCTGCATTGCCAAATAAACATGCCGGAATACCGATTAGGCGATTGTGTTGTTGTTGTTGTTTTCATTGTCACTTTGCAATGCACTTCATTTTGAGCTGCCCCCCCGATTCGGCGCGTAATCATGCGGAACCTCGTTATTTAAACAGCCCGCTTCTGCTATCAATGTCAGCAACATATTCAGCAACATACTCAGCAATTCAGCACGCCCACCAGACAGCCAGCCAGGCAGCTTAACTGGTTCAGCGGGTGGGTGTGGTGGGCGGTGGGCGGAAGGCGGTGGATGGTGATGAGGTGGAGCTGGCGAATGAATTATAAAAGAGCATTGATTATAGTAAACATTTTTCGAAAAAGGGTTGAGTTGTTCTTCTTTGTTGTTGTTGTTGTTGTTGTTGCTTTTTCCATTGCTATTCCATACAATGGATCGAGTGTAGGCGAAACCTTGTGTTTGACCCACATCAGAATGACATTAAAATGACAGCTACTACAGGCATAAATACTAAGGCACACACACACACATACATACACACATACGATCTCATACTCATGCATGAACACATGCTTTTATAGACGATTATCTGTGTTCATGTTGTTGTTGCTCCGAATCAAGCAAACGCAGCGGATTTCCAAATGCGGGAGATCCATTAAAAGAGGCCTTCAGTTGCAAGGTCGCGGTTTCGGTGCCGCATCACTTAATTGGGAACTCCATTAACAACAACAATCAATCAAATTCCAAAAGCAAAAACAGTTCCTAACACAGAAACATGGCGAAAAATCAGAGAACAAACGACGGACCCTCATTTTTAGAGGAATTATTATGATATTTCAAGGATTGCGTACATCCTTGGATCGGGTAAAACCAAGGATCGAGTTCTTTTAATCACGATTGAGGCAGGGAATGAAATGGAATAACATGTCCCAAAGTAACGTCCATGTAACGTGTCTCAAATCTGGATTAAGCTAGAAAAGGCACCATTTTCGGCCTCCCCGACGTTCAAACACCCTACACAATCATAGTACATGGAATTGTGGGCGGAACACACCCACCTTTGAATGGTTTTAGTATCGATATCATGCCAGAGCAAATTGGGCCAAAAACCTCTGGTCGATTCGAAGTTGAGAGAGAAAAGCTGTCAATTAGCGGCCGTTAATTGAGTGGCTAATTAATTGTAACGGTACGCGGCACAGCGTTGCCAGACTGGTTGCGTGCATGGCGATGCGTATCACATGCGTGTCATGCACTAATGGGATCACATACACACACATACAAACACACACACACACACACACACACACACACAAAGAAGCTGCCCGATTGCTGGCTGCTGCTGTGAGGCCTGAAATCCAATCATTATTGTAAAATATGAAGTGAGCTTTGTTGCTGTTGTTGTTGTTGTTGCTGCCTCCATCGGCTGCTTCTTATCAGCCTGAGGAATCACGTGCATGTTGCCAGCGTTGTAATGTTGCCAGCGTTGCCACTGCGAGCAACATGTTTGAGGTTGTTTCTGCGATGAATCTGGAAGGGTGGCTAACGGTACTTCGGGACTGAAATGTTACCAACTCCATTCTGTCCATTTCGCAGTTTTTCAATCGTTAAACAATCGAAACTCCTTGAAGAGTGTTTGTGAATCATTCGATTTGCAATGAGTTCAAATTAAAAAAAATCACATTTTCATCTGCTTCTGAAGATTCTGACAAGCAAACTCGAGTGTCGACACGTTTTTCGACACAGAAAGAAGCGCATCTGAAGTGCTCGGCCCCAAAAAAGAAACACCAACAAAATACGAAGTACGAATAATCTTTTTATATTTAAATCGAACTCAATTCAAGTACCTTGAACTAGTTTAGAGCAAAAAACACAGAAAATAAAGAAACCGAACGCATCCACAGCTGAAGAGTCCACCGGGAAAAAAATTAACAAAAAATGGGGGCCCGCATGCAAGCGACTTTTCGATGCCAGAGACGGGTCTTGAAATCCGTGAAATTGATTTGAAAAAAATACAAAAATAAACGAAAAGCGTATAAAAAAGAATCGAAAAGAAAAAACCAACTTTATACGGTTTTGTGTAAAAAAGCATTATTGTTGTTGTTGTTGTTGTCGTTCTTCATTTAGTAGGCAGTTTGATTGAAATTAAAATAGAATTTTACGCATCGTGTGTTGGTCGTCTTCTGCTTCTTCTTCTTCTTCTTCTTTAACGAAGTGTCGCCATCGAAGACGACGACGACGGCTTCTTTTTTTCGTTCGTTTCTTCGCTGCACTGATTCGTGTGATTTTGTTTGTGTTCCGAGTTGGATTACTCGAGAGTAGTCGTAAATGCAACAACAACAAAAACAACCCAACCCACTTGTCACGTTACGCACAAACGCGTGTGTCGGTCGTTCGTCTGTGTGCGTGTGTGTGTGTGCGTTGGCCTTTGCGATGCGATGACTTTGTGCTATTTTTCTGTGTTGCACTCTTTAAATTGTTCAATTTTGTGTTTTTCTTTTTTTATCGTATTATGTATTGTTGAATTTCTGATTTTTTCATTTTTAAATCGTTTTTCATTTTTAATTCGTTTCTTCTTATATTTTATTTTCCTTTTTTTGATTTATTTACTTCAACTTATATTTTTTTTTATATTTCAACTTATAAAGTTATTCACTTGTTTTCCTGTCTGTGTAAAAAAATGTTTAAAAAATGCAGCAACTCCGCTGTGTGCCGTTACGTCGTCATCGTGACTGCAGCGCTGACGCTCGACGCCGCCGCTGCAATCCACACGCTGCGCTGGCTGCTCAGCGAACCGGCCGGCAAATAAAATTGCATTCGCAATTGCAATCAATTTACATCAACAACGAGAACAACAACAACGACGACGACTACGACGCTGACGACAACAACAACAAATACAACAACACGAAACCACCTCAACAACAAAATCAACTGCGAAATGTCACATGTTTTTGCTTGTTTTCCTATTTACAGTATTTTCTACACTCGCCTGCTGTTGCTACTCCAGTTGTTGTTGTTGTTGTTGTTGTTGTTGTTTTCGCTGTCGTCATTCTCTCAGCACCTGAGCTGCTGTTGTTGTTGTGGCTAAATTTTCATTCATTTTGTAGGGTGTTCAAAACAATCGAAGTGCTGCCGGATTTTTTTTTATATTTATTCTGATTTTATTTTTATTATAAATATTTTACATTTGAAGGTTTTTCTGTGGGTGTTTCTATTCTTTTGTCTTGAAAATGTGATTATTTTTACTTTTTGCTAGTTTCTTTAGAATCTTTCAAGCTCGGAATTCCATCATTAATTCATTTATTTTCATATTTTTACATAAATGCGATTTGTGCAGTTTTCTTGTGTTTCTTTTAATTTTTAGTCCCCAAATTCGGTTGCTTTAAAATGCAGACTTTATATTTAAAAGCACTTTAAAACACTTCCAGTGACTGATTATGATCACTCGTAAATCACAAAATCACCACAAAAAAAAAACAGCATTTTTTTTGTTGTTGGTTTCAATCGAATGCTAAACAAGTTCAACAGCGACACCCACGCCAGCTTCGTCGTTGTTGTTGTTGTTGGAACAAAATGAACCCTACGCTTCAGCCGTCCTCTCTTCGGGAACACGTCCACGCGATCCACCGATCATTAAACATGTCGAATGCATTAAAATCGAAGCTAATCACGTATTCTATGCGATGTGAGTTGAAGACAATGCAGCAGTTTTAATCATTTAATAATCGAGTCATAAATAAAATGATAATTTAAATAATAATAATCATTTGTAGATTTTATTGTAAATTATTTTGATGTGTTTGCCTTTCGAAAAAACCAGCCAACTGATTAAACTTCAAATTAAACGCTCTTGCAGTAGTTTTTTTATGTTTTTATCTTTATTTTAGTGGTTTTTAATTATAATCTCATTAGACTCGGATCGTAAAAACATAATAATCACAGTGATGAACCTGTTTTGTTGTAAAATCGCATCGATCACTGAATCTGGTGAAATAAAGAAAACAAACACGAAAAACTGCCACCTTTTTTCAGTGTTTTTTGAGTTTTTATTAAGAGTGATTTTAAAGAAAGTGTTTTTAAAAGCGTCTTCAGGAATGATGAGTTTTTTTTCTTTAAAGAAACGTCGAGTTTCTCGGATGAAACTTGTAATCAGGGAACCTACCCCTCCCTCTTTCTATAAAACAACCGTTAAATCACGAAATATAATGGAAAGCACAACAACAACAACCACACCAACATAGATGGATCCAAAACCACAACAAGGAAGGAAAAACCTCCAAAAGTCGATTTCGAGCAACTTTCAATTTCGGCATCCAAAGCGACCTGCGCGCTGTATACTCAGCTATCCACACACTATACACGACTGTATACGAAGCTATCCACACACTATAGACGACTGTATACGAAGCTATCCACACACTATAGACGACTGTATAGGACGCTATACACAGTATAGATGACTGTATTCGTGAGTTGAGCTGAGGCACGAGTAGAAAGGAAATCAAAAGTCTGTCTTTCTTACTCAATGCATTGCGCAATGTAATCGTACTCAATGCACCAGAAATGGCACGCAGTTAAAATTAATGCGCAGTGTTGTGGTTGTTGTTGTTGTCGCTGTTGGTGTTGTTATTGTACCAGAAAATAACAGCTAACGGAAGGGAGGGACAACCAAGGAGAAAGGACGCCGGGGGATTGGATCGGAAAATGATTTAAAGCCCGAAACTGCAAGGAAGCGAAAGCGTCGAAACTGCTTACGGATCGATAAATCTTAAAGGCTTCTCTGCGCCACTTTCGAAAGCGGAATCGAACGTTAAACCTTCAGATTGGGCTTTGAGTTGATAGTATTCGAAATCCATCAGTTCTGTGAATGCAAACGATTACTTTCTGAGGTGTTCAGGTTTCATAACTCTTCGTTTCAAGCCTTCAATGGATTTGTGGACAATCTTTGAGCACGTTATTTAAAAGTGGTTTCTTGCTTAATTGATTCTCGAACTGAAGTAATCACTTGGATCGAACGCATTACGAGTGGAATGTCTTTGATAATTACTGTAAATCGCTGAGATGTGAGATCGGGTCACATCGCATCACATCAGATCGGATCAACTCTGATCTGGTTGATCGATTAACCAGCGATCGTTTTCCAGCTCATTTCGAATTTCGTCAGCTTCATTGATACACTTTACAACATTCTTCATTTACCACTGATTCGGTTAAATGAACCCGCTGTCAACAGCTATTAAATTTTATTATTAAACACTTAATTGTTGGCAATTTTTAACGGCTTATCGATTGAAAAACTTTGGCAACTCTGCAGAAAATCGTCGCTTTTTTATCGAATGCACTACAAATTGTATGCATGCTCATAACAACAACAACAATGAAATAGCAACCTCCATAAAAAGGAGGTGAACAAAAAAAAACAACAACACGAAATTCGACATCAACTCGAGCCTCGAAATGACAGCAAAACAGAAAAACGATTTCAGTTCGTTCATTTATCGACATAAACGATCGCAATCGCAATCGCTTGTTATAAGATCGATGAATCAATCAATCAAGCGAATGATTTTATGGAACTTTTAAAGAATTGCATTGAAAAAATAAACAAAGCATTCGGAATGAAGCTGAAACAGAAGTCGAAATCGAAATCGCAGTCGAAGTCGCAGTCGCAGTCGCATTCGCAGTCGCAGCGAGCAGACGTTAGCGACGCCTACGCGACGACGTAACACAGCTTTACGTAAGCCGGAATTGAAGCGAGTTGCGAGCCGCGACTCCGCTGCACTGCATTCCACTCCGCGTCGCTGCCACTCGCAACACGGCGACCTTGAATCGGATTTTCTTGATTAGACGCTTGAAACATTTTCTATCTCCACACTCTCGTGGGTGTTGCTATTATTTTTTATACATTTTTTTCCTTTCTTTTATTTTATTTCCCACTTCTTTTTAATGTTTCTGCTTGTGTTTCAATTTTTATCTGTAGTTTAATTCGTTTCTTCAATCGTTTTCGACTTAATTCTTCATTCTTTTCACCTCACTTCAGTGTTTATTGACAGATGAACGTGTGTTAATGTTGTATCTTGTGTATCATGGTAATTTTTTTAAATTAGCATTATTATTGTTGTTTTTGTTGTTGTTGTTGTTTCTAGTTGAAAACTGATGCACTGAACCGCTTGCATCAGCAGCAGCAGCACGTAAAAAGTCACGTAAAAATGTCACGAGTAACGTGCTCGGCTTTCAGTTTTGCAGCAGCAGCAACAGCTGTTGTTTGGCACGAGCGAGAGATGGCGGCAACAACAACAACAACAACAACAACAGTAGCAACAACAACACCATCACCATCACCGTAATCAGGTTTCCATTTTATTGCTGTTAACACTTGCAACATTATTATTTTTTTTATAAAATGTTGACATTTGAAAAAGCGTTTCAATTGAAAGACAGCTGAACAGCAACCGAGGCAAAAACAAAAACAAAAGCAAACAAAACAGAAACAAATGCAAAAACAAAAGTAACAGAAAACAAACGTGTTTAGTTTTTGGTTTTGTTTTTTTTTTAATAAAATGATTACAGAAAAATATTCATGATGATCTTTCAGGGAAGTGAACAAATGCTGCTGCTGCTGCTCCTTTTACGACTGCGAACAGCTTTGAAGGCTTCATTGAAGGAGATGCGAGGCCCCTGAGGCCCCTGAGTGTGTCCAAACGCAGTCATCGTCCTTGATTACCGACCTTGTTCGGAAATCAGAGGCTTCTAGCAGGCGTCAAAGCAGCAGCAGCGCCGCATTCACAAAAGCTTCTCTGTTGAGCGCGTGTGGAATGCGTGATCCGTCGCCAGCGATTCCGTTACAATCGCTCTGAAATGTTGCACAAGTGAAGCACTTGAACAGTTACAAGTTCCAGCGAAGTGACTCCGCTGTTTTGCAAGCTTGAATAAAGATGATGAATGCAATAAATTCTCACTTTAGCAGGTTCACTGCGCCGTTTCGAAATAATTATCAAGTCATGTCGACAGGCGGCCGGCGGATGACGCACCGAAAGACCCACCGACTGGAACTCTGGGAATGCGTCAGGTGTGCCAACTGAATGCACTTGAAGCTTCCTTGTCGCTCGCAGCAGCGGCGTCGATCGGAGGAAATGATTTCCCACAGAGACACCCGGTTATTCGCAGCGGTATGGCGCAGTAGAGTTAGTGTTGTAATTGACACAAGTGCGTTCTTAGTATTTAATAAGAGCGACAGCAGAACATGTCGCAAAACACATGCCGGGGTCCGATCATCAGGCATTCCATCAATCAGTCAGTCCGTCAATCAGACGGCGACGAGTTTCACGATGATTCACTGCGATTCGAACAACAGGAAGCAGAAATGCCCGAGATTATGGATGATTGCATAGAAAACACTGTTTAATTACCTCGAAATGAAGGCGTTGGTGTCGCTTTGATGCATGCTGATTAACGCTGGCGGAGCGCCAACAGCTGGACGCCGCGCTGGGATCTCGTTACGGGGCACGCTGCGAGGTACTCCGATGGACAACACACACAATGCTACAAGTGCATGTGATGAGTGTGCAAAGAATGCGAAATGCGTTCTTAAATGATGTTTTATTCAATAAATCACTGGCACAAACCGAGAAAAATTGAGCAAAGGAATGAAAGAAATGAAAAGACAACTCAACTCGTTGACCTTTCAGCTGAGTTCAATAGAAGGAGGAAACGTTGTCCAGAAAGGATAACAACAGGAAGAATATTTTGAACAGTTCATGATGTCATGGAAGATCATGTGAATGGATCTCATGTACAGGTTACCATGGAGTGGAAGCCTCTCTTTAACCCTAATGTACCGAATGTTGTCAAGTTTAATCATCATCAGAGAATATTCCTTATAAATGCACTTTTGTTCGTTTTTCTAACACTTAACTTTCGCTTTTCACAAACAAACAACGAATAAAACATTAAATAAATAAATAAATAACATAAAAAAAAAGAAAAGTGATTAAATTAAAATTTAAATGGACATTCAGTACGTATATTTTTTCTACAGAAAAAGAAAACATCGTATTATTGTGAAAAATGGAAAATAAAATGTTGGCATTAAGAAATAAAATAAAGAAAAATGGTTGAAAACGAAGCCAGTTAACTGGGAATACATACACAGATACACATACACATATACACATGTACGTGTGTGTGTGTGTGTGTAAATGTATGTTGTAATTTACAGCATGAACAACAACAACAACATTAAATTTAATTAAAACAAACAAACGAACAAACAAATCAGCCAGCTAAAACTAGTGAAAGTCTTCCTCATTCACAACAGTAACAACAACAACAACAACAACTGCATAAACAATAGCAACAATAACAACAACAATAAAAACAACAACAACAACACAACGACGACGACAACAACAAACAAAACCACTTCGCTGACGTTGTTTTGAGGAATTTCGTTAAGAGCAGGCATGCGCAACAACAACAAACAACAACAAACGCAATAAATCATAAACATCAGCCAGCAACATAAACTGCATTTAAACACAACGAAACACAAGAGAAGAAAACGAATAAACATGTTGCTGCAATTTTTGATGCGCAAACCGGCCGGCCTGTTGTTGTTGTTGCAGCATCAATGTTGCTCCTCTGCAATTCTTCGTTGATTCTCGTTGCTGTGTTTATTTCAGTTGTTGTTGCAGTGCTGTGGAAAAAAAAAGAATGTGATACCTGTTAATTAATTCATTTATTATTATTATTAAATTATTCTCCATGCAATAAAAATGTTGTACGTGAGTGAAGAGAGGTTGTTTTTTTGGTTTTATTTTTCTGCTGCTAAAAAGCTTAATAAATTTTGGCTAATAGTAAATTAATCGGTGGCACGCGGTGTGGCGCCTCAAGTGATCAAAAGTTGAGACGCGACATCAGACATCAGAGCCGCGCCAAGCGTAGTCGCAGTCCAATCGTGTCGGGGTGCATGTGTAGCATGCTGTTGTTGTTGTTGTTGTCGTTCACTGCACAGCTGAACTTTAAGCCGAGTGCAGCAAAAATTATAAATTATGATTGGCAACAACAACAACAACAAATGCAACACTTTTATAATGTATGTGAGTAAAAAACCGAGCAGCAACATAATAAAAATGCAATGAGAACAACAACAATAATAATAATTACACCAACAGCGCCGCCATTTTGTAACCTTTTCGTGTGCATAACGGTTGTTGTTGTTGTTGTTGTTACTTTTATTTTCGGGAGTGGCCAGCGTCAACCTCGTTTGCTCAACGATCTGGAAAAGCAACGGTTACCGCCGACAGCAACCTTGGTCTCAATTCCCAGCCAAGTAAACATACGACAGCAGTAGAGTCCCCCAAAGCCCCCCAAAGCCCCCCGAAAGACCCAAAGTGTATCTTGTATCTTTTTCGATATACAATATAAAATATTTTAAAGTCCACATTTCAGAATAGAGTAGAAGAAATCCATTTTTTCGTTCACTTTTCGTGTTCATTTCAAGAATTCCACCGGATTTTCTGCTTTTAATTATTATTTTTCGTACTTTGGTGAGAAATCCGAGCGAGAAACTTCAAGTGTTTTATTCCTGAGTACAGAATAGAGTACCTGGAAGAGAAATGGGCGTGTACAGCGTTTTGATTTCTATTTAATGTTCAAAAATTAATAAACTATTCACGGATTAGAAAATGTTGTCGACTGGAACTCGATTTATCTTGCTTCATTTCGCGCAACTAACGGATGACGGATAACGGATGACGGATAGCGGACTGGAAAACACGCACGAAAGGCACACTTCCGGTGGTTCCTTTGAGAACTTAATCCAGCACCGGCGACGGGCACAAACAACGAGTACCGACCGACGTTGTTGTTGTTGTTGTTCCATGGGCGCCACCAGCCCGCACACAGCCCGCTCCTGACCGATGACCCCGCCAGCCGGTTATCATCAGCGACCAGAGCAACATGCGTGTCACTTGCGTGTCACATGCGTGTCACTTGCCGCACACTCTACTCTAAACTCGGCACTGGGTGCTGGGTGAAGGAGGAGGAGTGCTGGGGAGGGGGTGGGGGACCACTTCTGTGTTTTTGCGTAATTTTAATAAAATGCTGACTATTATTTTAGCCCTTGAGATGTCTTAAATTGTTGCTGCTATTATTACACATAATTACGTATAATTATTAATATATTTTCGATGTTTTTGTTTCGAAATTCGAATAATGATGATGATGATTTTCGTGCTGCTGTTGATGAGCCGATGAAATGACGAAACTGTGACCAGAGAAATGATGATGATGACGTCAGTATTGCTACTGATATTGGTTTTGCGTCAACCCACTACGTCCCTGACCAACCCACGACATCCTCCACCCAAACCCACAAGAAACCCATTACAAACCCCAAGTAATCCACTACAACCCTCCCTTAACCCCTCCCCCTCCCTCCTTCCGCTCCCCGCCGACAACAAAACTGAAAACACATGACAACAAAGTTTTGTGCAATTTTTAGTAATATTTTAAATAAAATTAAGTTTGTGGCGCAATATTTGAATGATAATGCTAAATGTTGAACAAAATAAACATGTCAGCCTCCACTCAACATGCCAGCCAGCGTTGCCACATTACGAGAATATTTAATTACCACTCATAATCACATTACAGCCATGTACGAGCAACTGACTTGAGTAATGAGTGTTCATTGTAGTTGTTTTTCTTTTATTTTTTGTAATATTGTGATGCAGAAATGCCGAGTGAACACAAGAACAGTGTTGTTGTTGTTGCTTCTGTATATTTTAATATGCAACGAATCGCCCTCATTGCTGGCTGGATGCACGCTGGCAACAATGCTTAAATTCGTATGCAAATCGCAGCGATGTTCGTACAACACATCAACGAGTGCGCACTCGTTGCTCGTTGCTGCTCCGCTGGCGGGTGGGTTGGCAACACTGACGAATGTTGCAATCAGCTGGCTTTTAAGTTGAATGTTGTTACCGATGCAACAATTGTTTCAGTTTAGTTTGTTGTTGTTGTTGTTAGTGTTGTTGTGGGTGATGATAATGTTGATCACGATGATGATAATGATGTTTACGATGATGCTGATAATGACAAATATGTCATTAGAAAAACATTCTTGAATTTTTTTTGTCATCATTTTAAATAACTTGAGCGTGAGTTTGAAGGACAACACAAAAAATACAACAATAAACAAATGAGTAGAAAAGCGTTTTTCAAAAATTAATGCTAACCAAAATTAAGTGGTTTGAATATAAAAAAAAAAATGACGAATGTCAAAACGTAACACGAGACCAGAACACGCGACCCTAAACGAAGCACACAAAAAAAAAGACGCCGCAACGCACAATCATTGAAGCGAAGGCGAACAAAACAACTGAATTAGTTGACAAAAAAAAAACACACTCGAATGTCTGAAGCGTTGCTGCTTGACGTAATTTTTTCCTTTGATTCTTTTTCGATTTTGGAATTTCCAAAAAAGAATGAAGAATTAAAATAGGAATCACTAATAAATTATAACACAGCAGGAACATTTAACTGAAGCTCTGCCCAGCTGACAACAGACACATGTCAAAATTTACAGACTGTTAACCGTACTCGTGGAATGGTGAATGGATTCGGTGTCGGGTGGGGCCGGGAGGGGGACGTGCAACGGGAACGATTCGTACGTGTTGAATGCATACGATTCAAAATTCCTCTGATGTCGGCGCTGGCTTAAAAACCGAGTGCACACATCGTAGTTGCAGCCGACATCGCTGTCGTCGTCATCGTCATCGTTGCCGACAGCGGCGCATACGAAGCATTCTTGAATTCGCGCAACGTCGTCGTTTTTGACTTGAAACGTGTCGTTGTTGTCGGTGTTGTTGTTGTTGTTTATGAGGAGTTGTTGTTGTTGTGTGTGTTGGTGCGTGTGCCGCTGTTCCACTGACCAACTTGCGACTTACATGGGCAGCAGCAGCAACAACAACATGAAGTTAATTCGAATCACCCGAACCGGAATCCGAGCGACATTTTAAAGCTTTTATGAAGTACGAATACGAAAACCATCATTACAACAACACTTTTCAGCAAACACGACTTTGGCGTGACCTACGGCCCTCTCCCCCGTCCCCCCCCCTCCTCCACCATCTTTTCTTTCTTCCTTTCCTCTGCGTGCTTAAAATAAACATGATTTAAATTCGAAACCCGAAAAAGAAAGAAAGAAAAAAACTCCACACGCATCGCAACCGGTTGTTGTTGTGGTGTTGAAACGTATTGAATTCCTGATCTTTCCTTATCTTCGTCTCTGATCCTCCCTCACCTTCTCCACCTCCTGCTCTTCCTTCTCCTCCGCCTCCTCCTCCTCCTCCTCCTCCTCCACGCGGACGTCTCGACGATAATTTGACCTCCTTTACAAGGTCTCCATGGAAAAACCCCAAAAAATCTCAGTTAAGCTGGTTTTTTGTGTGTACATTTGGTGGTGTTGTTGTTATTGACAGGTCCGTTCATAAATAAGGGAATCGCCGTTTATTTACCGTTACACGATGTCGATTATTCGAGTCGAAGGTCCCGTTTCGATGGCGTTCCTTTTTGTTGCTGCCTTCCTCACTCTCTCTCCTTCTTTCTCGCTTAAATTAAAAGACACGTTTTATTTATTGCCCTTTCGTGTGGTTGGGTTCTGCAGATAATCAGATCCGACATCATTTCGCATGGCGTCATGATTGAAGTCACACTCTTTCTTTGCTGGCAATCTTCAACTTGAGGCAGGTCGTCGCTGGTCCACTTTCAACATTTGACAAGAGTTCGATTCGTTGTTGTTGTTGTTGTTATTCATTAGCAACACACGATCCACGCATCTTTCGACGGTTTTTTGAATGTGTGTTTGCTGTTGCTAAAAAAGAGCCCCCAAACAAGAGAAGAGAAACCAATCATCGTCCTTTTTTTTGTTTCATGACACGTTTCACCGACTGACTGCTGCATCATTTCAGCGTCTCTCGCCGCGTACATCTGCCGGTGTTGCGGTCTGGATGTTGGGGCGGCGAGGGGTGAGGAGGAACGGAGGGCAGGTCCAACTGAGCTCATCATCCGGGCCCGCACGCTACGCAGCAGTAAACAGCGCACAGCCAAAGCCCAGAGTAAAGCCCAGTAGCTGAAAGAATGATTTATTATGCGTTTGTTTGAATCTGGTTGTTGTTGTTGTTGTTGTCTGTGGTGGTTCTACTGGCCCGCATTCGTTGTTAACGTGTTATGCATCAATTGAATCGCGCCGCCTAACGTGGCTTCATTGTTGTTGTTCTCGTATCCATCCATCATGGTTTCTGCAGCGAAGAACAGCACCAGCACCAACAACAACAACAACAACAGCAGCAGCAGCCTACGTGATAAGCATCATATAAGTTGTTGTTGTTGTTGCTTTCCTCTCTCGCTCACTCACTCGCATGATTGTGTTTGGATTTCTTAATACATCGTTTTCTCCGCTGGCCACTTCGTAAGCCGTCGTCGCGTCGTTCGATGGCTCGTTCGTTGGTTCGTGTGTCTGTGCACTTGGATTAGCTTAAAGTGATGTGGGGGAGGGGGGCAGAATGTGCTTTAGTGGCACCTGCGTTGGCTGTCGATAGAATCGCGAAGAACATGAATCAAACAGCGTCTTCAGAGGCAAGCAACTTCGGCGACTGACTTCAGACCCTCGGGCGGGCGTGCTTTTGATGCCTCAACTTCGTCATTATGTCCGAATCGGAGGCAATTTGGCCCGAGTGCTCTCTATTAAGTCGTCTCTGGCAGCCTGAGAAAATGCGTCGATCATGTCGAAGCTGGCTTGTGATCAACTCAGGCGCCTCTACACTCATTATGTGAAAAGTGGGCGAGCCACGCCTACCGTTGGGGTAGTAATATAATCGTAGTACTATAGTGCCTCTATGATTGCCCTGTGATTCCTATTTAAAGTGACTCTTCTCTTCTTTTCTGTTGCTTTTCTTTCCTCTTTCAATGAGTTTTTAATTTTTTCACAATCAACTCTTAAGTACTCTTTTTTTGCAAGACGAAAACCACTCTTAACTCCATTTCGGTGTTTGTTGTTGTTGTTGTTGTTGTTGTTAATCCAAACGTAGCTGTGAGTTGGAGTGTTTTAAGTATCGCGATAAACGCAAAGTGATTTTGCACTAAACATTCAATAAATTTGATCGGCAACGACGACGCAGAGAAATAATCAGCCAGCCACTTTGAAGCTCTGCAGGCGGCTTCTGCAGCAGTTGTTGTTGTTGTTGTTGTTGTTGTTGTTGTTGCCAGTGTGGCTGCTTCTGGTGCGCAGACTTTCGACATCATGCTATTTTGATGTTGTTGTAGTTGTTGTCTTTGTTGTTGTCTCTGTTGTTGTCTCTGTCTCTGTTGTTGTTGTTTCGCTAACTGCGCCACAATTTATGCAACATGGATAAAAAGCATTTAATTGTTTTTAGCACTTTTTTACTCATTTATTCGTTAATTAAGCACTCGTAATAGTAGAAAGTAAAAAAAATACTTTCGCAGCGAGTTTAAAAGTTCCCCTGTTTTAAGGGTGGAGATGGGGGGGAGGGAGGAGGAGAGGGAGGCGAAGGAAACCAAAACAAAAAAATTAAAATATTACCAGCCAGCTACGTTGTGGCAAAGTTTACACGCGGAACAAACCGCAGCGGAAAAAATAAAACTATTAACTGGTTAGAAAGATTGTTGTTGCAAATGCTGTTCGCCTTGCAGAGTCACTTTGAGTGAGCTTAAAGCCAGCAGCAGCGTATACAACAAAACATCCGTGGAAATAATACAAGGACGACCTCAAAATTAAAATTAAAATCGCGAAAAACGTACAACAAACAACGTGAACCGTGAAAAAAAGCATTAGAAGAAAAACAAAAAAGAAAAAGAAAACTCAAAAAAAACAAAGAATACTGTAAACAGCAACACGTTGTAAACCACAAAACGATGGACGAGTGCATGCAGAAAAGAACAAGCATGAAAACAACAACTACAGATTATTCGCACTTGCTTCGGTTTGTACACGAAGAAAAAAATCTGTTCTTCTTCTTGTGTACGTCAGCGTACGAAAACCAGCTGTGATGTGTTAAGAAGAAGAAGCAGTACAATAATCAGAGGACGACACTTCTTCTTCTTCTTCTTCGTTAATCACTCATTATCGTCATTCGGACGGACACCGCTGCGGTATGTTAGCGGTTTCGGTAGCGGTACGCGGTAGCAACTATGAACATCGGTATTCTGCCGGTTTAACGCACTGCGCAGTTGTTAGTTAATTCACGCTATTGACATTCAAATTGAATGCACTTCCAAAGCATGTTATTCAAATCGTAGCAGCAAAAACAATAGCAACAACAACAACTACTATAACAACAACTAAAAGTAACCGAAGCGAAAGCAGCAACTAAAAAAAAAGAGTGCGCATAACAGAAACACTTAATTAATGATGAGTGATTAATTGCAACACTCGATTTTAAGGTTAAATCAATCAAAAACGTATTTCTATGTATTGAGAAATGAATAATAATAAAAATAATCAAGAGTTGAATAAACAAATTATTAATCTTCGTTCTCACGAACCATACCAAGCATACCATGCATATACCAAGCAATTGAAAGCATTAGAAACCATCGAAAATATGCAACAACAAAAATGTTGCGCTGTGCTCAGCATTTGAAACATGTTTCTAGAGCTTCGTGTGTGCACTTCGGCGGCGGCTGTGCAACGCAATCGCGAAGCAGCCAAATCAAGGCACTGAGCAAGTGCGTTGTTGTTGTTGTTGTTATTGTTGTTCCACTGTACTTTCACTTTTCTGCCGTTTCACGAGCTGCATGAGTTTTTAATGAGTTTCTGCAATGCGTCTGTTCACACTCTCGCTCACTCACACACCGACACCGACACACACACACACACACACACACACTCATATTCAACTCACTTTTCAACTACCAACTGGCATTGCATAAGCTGCCCGGCTCACCGCCTGTCCACCCGCTGGTCCCACTGTACATCGTCTCGTTTGGCTGTTTTTGTTGTTAGTCGATTGTTGCGCGCAGACAAGAAACGCAAAACATTTCCAATGTCGCCGCTCAAAAGTGTTCAGCTTTTATTTAAATCGAATGCCATCGAATGACGTTTCACAGTGGAGCGCTCTGAAAATGTTGCTGCAACATTTTGGGCAGGCAATAAAAACAACGAGCATATACAACGAGCATATATTCGTATTTATTTATAACCAACCTATTTATACTCGTTGCTTCAACTTCGTTCATTCATCCACATAAATTGTGATTATTTAAGTAATTAAAAGAAATGAATTTTAATTGCCGAAAACTTAACTTTAAAAGCTTCACATGAAAGAAAAGTTTAAAAGTTGTATGAAATCTCAGAAGAGGGACAGAAAATCGTCGTTCTTTCTTTCTTTCATTTAACTAAAAACTCTAAATTAACTAAAAACAAATCGCATAGCGATAAATTTTCTTTTCTTTCTTAAACAATCGACGACATTCAAATTATTTTGTAGACGCCAGCAACAAATGAACGCTTGCTTACTTTGTGTTGGATGCAACTAAAAGCAGTCAAGCGTACCAGAATACAGCAACAATGACAGCTACAACAACAACAACCAACGATAGCTACAACAACAACAACGATAGCTACAACAACAAGTGCAATACACGCACTTTTCTCATCGTCATTTCGACACACCAACAGCGATGCGGGCAACAACAACAACAACGACGAACACACGCAACACGGAACACGCACTGCATTTCATTGTTGTTGTTGCTGTTGCTGCTTTTCTTCACGCTCGTTAATTTTTGAAACTTTGAAATTTCGAATTTTCTCCCTTTTACGAGAATTTCTGTGTTCGTTTCGATTCTGCTTTTGTTGTTGTTGTTTTTTAGGGTTTTCCCCCCAGTTTTCTTTCCATGATGTGAGAAAAGTCAATGCAACTGGACAGCTGTAAAGTCGTAGAAGAAGTAAAAAAAAAATATGTAAATTGACTGAATTTGTGGTGACCGGAAGTATCGAAAAAATAACTGTTTATAGTACAGTCGCCCTTTGAAGGCACAATAAAAGTAACACGGAGACAGCGATGATGATGTGAAGAGATTTCAAACAGAAATGACAGAAATACAGTCATTAATTCGGGGTTGCAAGACCCCTCCTACCCCTCGCCCCCCTCCCCCTCCACACAATGATGATGACTGGATTAGTAATGCTTTGAGTGATAAAATCACTTTCGCCGTATCACGAATTGTATTCCAAATTCACTTTATTGCTCAATCATGGCGAATTTATTAATTAAACGCGAAAAGATCACCGGGGCATCACACTCTGTGGCCAAAAATGACGATCCGAGAGAGATACGAGATGCAAGAAACGAGATACAAAAGATGAGGGATCAGCGACATCGAATTACTTTGAAGTCGTTAGAAAATCATTTACACAGGATTACGTTAGATGAACCGTGGAACTTCTTAACCTCGGCTTGATCTCTGCTGTCATTGTTGTTGTTGTTGTTGCTGTTGCTGTTGCTGTTATTACTCCTTCCCTCCTTCCGTCCTCCTTCCTTCCTGTTTGTTGTGGAACAACCAACGAAGCGCTGTCCATAGAAATGTTTATGATGCATGCTGCTGCAGATGTGTCGTTTTGAGAGGGTCAGGGGGACGGGGGGCTTGAGGTACCACTCTCCTTTAAACCCCCACCCCCTCTACCCCCCTCAGTTGTGGTCAAAATAGTATCTAAGCGAGTAGTAGTCAGTCGCTGGTTAATGAAGATGTATTCACCAGATAAGAATCATATTCCAGCCTGTGTTGTTAGTGTTGTTGGTGGTGTTGTTGTTGTGGTGTTGTTGTTGTTGTTGTTGTTGGTGTTGCTGAATCGTTAGCTTGGCTCAGTGCTCATGTCCACCATTGATTACACTGGCTCTGGAGTGTGTATCTGCGTGTATCTACGCTGGTTTCGTGTCAGAGTAACAAACAACCAATGATTTTAATTTAAGATTTTTTCACTTTATTTTTTGTTTTTTGGCCAACAGACGGAAGACGGAACCCAACCACAAGCATTTGCCACGAGTGGCCTGGTGGTTGTTGTTGTTTGGATTTGTTTGCTCAGGTGCTTCAATGCGTTGCGTTGCGTTGACCCGTCATTTGATGCTCTGACTTCAGAAGAAGTACAAAATATGAACCTGCGCAACTGTCGAATAGCTGTTGTTAATGTTGTTGTTGTTGTTAATGTTATTTAATCTGTTTTTGATTGTCTTGATGATGATGGTTGATGAATGGCAACTATTAATTATCATAAATAATGGTTGTGGTGATGATGATGATGTGGATGCAGGTGAGGATGATGGTGGTGATGATGATGATGATGTGGATGAGGGTGAGGATGATGGTGAGGGTGAGAATGAGGGTGAGGATGAGGATGAGGATGAGGGTGAGGATGAGGATGAGGATGAGGATGAGGATGAGGACGAGGATGAGGACGAGGATGAGGATGAGGATGAGGATGAGGATGAGGATGAGGATGAGGATGAGGATGAGGATGATGATGAGGATGAGGATGATGATGGGAATGAGGATGATGACGAGGATGAAGATGAGGATGAGGATGGTGAGGATGGGGATGAGGATGAGGATGGTGATGACGATTAGGATGAGGATGAAGATGAGGATGAGGATAATAATGAGTATGACGCTCTTCTTAGTGAGGTCACCAAACTGTGTCACTCGGCTGCTTCTCGCTGTTGAAGCGATCTTCTGATGACTTCGAATATTCAGATGATTAAACGATTTGAAGCAACGATGCTCGCTTGCTTCTGGATTTATTGCAGTTTTCTATCATCGCAGCTGCGTGATGCTGGTGATGTTGACCTTCATTCACTCTATCAAGCGACGAGTGTCTTTTCAATTCTGCACTCCTGATTGAGTCGTCGAATCGTGATTGAAATCGTGCGCCGTGACGCAAAGATTAACATTGAAACTCGCTCGCTCAGCGAAAAGCGTTGCAGCGGCTGCAGTCGCTTCTTCGGTTCGAGTCTGATAACAAAACAATAGCGACGCATTTCAGTGCTAATAAAAAATGCAATCTAATTGAATTGTGGGGGGGGGGGGGGGAAGAGGGGAGAAACAGTACTATAATTTATACAATCGCCATAAATTATAATAGAATAAACAAACGAAGGATGACAAATAAAACGCCGTGCAGTTGCAATGAAAGCGCAAATGAGAGCAGCATAGTTGAAGTACGGCAACAACAACAACAACAACAACAACAACAACAATTCGACTATCAAACAGCTGGCTGTGTTTAGCGATAGCGTTGAATGTCAAAACGAAAAGATTTGCTTTCATAGATTTTTGCAATTTAATCGCTTTTTTCCACTGCAAAATAATAAAAAAAAACTATTAAGTAGCAAAATTGTTGCAACACTTCCAATCGATTAGAAACACAATCGAATGGAATGACGACGCATCTTCGTTCGTTCTGCGTTGATTTGCGTTTTGATCTCCTGAACTGCATGCGGTAACACCTGCCGCCTAGATACGGAACAACAACAACAACAACAACAACAACACCAGAGATGAACAGAACGTATCTGGTAACCGACTCAATTCGCGTCGAACTGAATCTGGAACTGAAGCCACGTTCGCCGCTTATCAGCGGAGTGTTCAAGGCTGAGCAGTGTTCATGATGATGCAGCTGCAGCCACACGAATACGAATGATGTAACCAGTGTTGCAGCGCACTACGAGTGGGGCCAAAAGGTCGGCTCTACACTAGAATCGGCACACGAAAAAAAAAAAACCAGCACACGAAAGAAACGCTCAAAACTCAGGCGAAAAAAGATTAACGGCGCATTAAATTCGTTGAGTAGTTTGTGTGTGTATGTGTGTGTGTGTGTGTGAGTTTGTGTGTATGTGTTTGTTTGTTTGTATTCATATTCAACAGTGTGATGAATCAAAAGTGCAGATTCCAAAAGAGTGGTCAAAACAAAGCGTCGAGCCACCGCGCGGGGCGAATGAACGCATTAAATTTTGCGTGTTGTTTGCACATCGTTGTTGTTGTTACTGTTGTTGTGCTACGCTTGCGTAGGTCGTGCTACTTTCATCCAGCGCCAAGGATAGTGAAATACATATTAAAAAAGAAAAGAAAAACAGTTAAAAGCATTAACAGGAGAAACAACAACGACAAAAACAACAACAACGTGTAAAAACATGAATGAAACATGCTGAAAGTGTGACGTTTGACGGAAAAAAAAACTGCGTAAACTCGAGCAGCGTCTCAAATGGCACAACAACAGCAGCAGCAGCAACAACAAACGCGCCGCACACCACCGACGGCGTTGTAATGAACTTGAAGCCGCCGGCAGCGAAACACAACAACAACAACGACAACAGCGAGGAGTGTGCTTCAAGTTTCACGTTTTATTTTACGCACAAAACGCAGGCGACGAACATTTTTACGACTTACACGTGAGACTCGCGGCTCACGCACGACGCAAACGTAAACAAACGTAAACAAAACATAAAAAAGTGGAAATATAAGAATATATGCATGTGTGTGTGTGTGTGTGTATGTATGTTATTCAATCGTTATTTCAATGAAAGTGTTTTTAAGCTATAAACAAAAGTTATCAAAATGCTTGAAGAAAGAAATATTAAAGAAATATTTTATTTTTATAGATAATCAAGCGTATTTAATATTTCACGTTGAATTCTTTTCTTTTTCCGGCTTTATTTCGATTTAATTAACAGCCTCATAAACGATAAACGCTTTTTCAGTTTAGCACCCGTTTTGTTTTGTGCTTTTCGTAGTTTTTCGTTGTTTTGACAGGCGGAGGATAAACGATGACGAATGGAAATACACCACGCGATAAGAAAGTTTGTTGTTAGTATTTTCACATGCTTTGCAGATTTTGTCGCGTAGACGGGGTATAAAGGATGTCGAATTTCCAGAGAAAAATATGCTCAGGCAGACGCAAGCAAAGAGGCTGGCGTTTAGTGAATTGTGCGTTATTATAATTTGTATTTTGCATACAAAATGAGAAATTATATATTAAATCGATAAAATTAAAGGGAAAGTATCGTTTATAAAGGCATTTAAGTTATTAAGAGATAAATGTTTATATGAAAAGTGATTTTATTGTGAAAAAATAGTGAATGCACGTGTTGCTGCAATATTCTGCTGAATATATTATTTGAATTATATTATACAATTTTAATTACACTTCTGTGTGAAAATATAAACGCAATTCATTCACAAATAATTTCCACAATAATAACACAAAAAATATGAGCATATAAATGCCAGATTGTTGCGACACCGCCACCGCGACTTTTCTCTGTGATTCTCACAAATTCTAACTGAATTCATGAACCAAATCTTTGGATTTTTAAAAATTCCCTAGAAAATTCCCTAAAATATTGTACATATGGCATCACATTTCTGTCTGCAAACAATGGCGCTCTGCAAACTTAGACGTACACGCTAATGTCGGCTCGGAAAGCTTACATTTTACGAGTTTGGCTTTGTTGAGTTAGAGTTTCAGTTTGCGTGTACGTGTACGTGTACGTGTACGTGTCGTTTTAGTTTATAAGGCTGTAAGAATAAAAATTAAAATAAAAATGCTAGAATGCTATTTCACACCTTCTCTGTTACGTCAAACATCGACAAACGAGTACAAGTTCTGACTACTCATTGATCACAACAACAACAATAATAGCAACAACAACAACAACCCGAGCAATTGTTAGCTGTCAAAACTTGTGTCCAAAAAAGAGCACAAAATAAATGAAGAAAAAAGCGTTCAAAATAACATTGAAACGAACAAATCGAAAATTAGTTGGCCCGAAAATCAACTGAAATGAATGAAAGACACTCGGACGGACACTCGGACAGACACTCGGACGGACACTCGGACAGATACTCGGACAGACACTCGGACAGACACTCGGACGGAGTCCGGATGATGGGGGGACACTCAAACGTTTTGCATTCGGAATTCATCACAATTTTATTGAACAGTGTTGCCATTCAATCACTCAAAGCAACAAAAAAAACACATCCAAAACACTTCTAGCGATATTATTAAAGCTTCTTATGTTCGTATGTTTGTTGTTGTTGTTCGTGGTATACGTGTAAAAATAAATTATATTCTCGGCCGATTGATTGCTTGCGCATATTTAATCATTTATGCGAAATAAAAGAGCAACAAATGGACATGCAAAAAATATTCGCAAAAAAAAAAAAAAAAGAAAGAAAAGCGAGAAGCGTGAACGTGAAAAAATTCGCGTTCGACATCACATTCGAGCTGACATTCGACTCGGTAACGTGACTTAACGTCAGCGACAAAAGTCACTCTGCTTCGTTTTGTGCTTCTTCTTTACTATTAAATAGTTTTAATTTTTTTAACATTTTCATTTGTTTTATAAAAAAAGTTGCAAAACTCTTCACGAAAAAGCTGCTTAATTTTCTAAAAACGTAATCTGAAAAACGGTATTTTTTTGTTTAACGAAAATACCATCTCTTTGAAAGCTTGGCTGAAATGGTGACTAGTGACAGAATAACTTCTCGTTTTCTAAATTAAAACGTTGAAAATGCAGTTAATTGTAATTAAGAATCGCAGAAATGAAAGTCTCTCTGCTTCTAGAGTGGTTTTTCTTAATGGATACTCCAGTTTTTATAGAAAAAACCATCAAGCAAAACGTCTTCTGGTCAAGAAATGAGGTCACATCGTTGTTTGAACTGAGATCTCATTTCTAGATATAGAAACCATTAAAGTACTGAGCATTATAACGAAAACGTTCAGGATTACGAATGAGCATCTGTAAATTCAATTCGAGAAATAATCATCCGGGCGAAGAGTCTAAAATAATCACTTGCCGTCAATATTTCAAGGACGTCCTGTAGTATTTCGTGAGTTGTGAACAGATGAGAGAAAAACAGAGTTGAATTCGATGAATGTGGGGGATCCCGACCTCGGAACGCAAACACTTCCTCGATCTCCCTCGAAATCTTCTCGAAATGAGAAACTGAATGATGTCTGTAAAATGAAATTTGATCAACTCCATGAACGTATTTTAGCAGGTGGCCACACAACCATGACGGAGGTGAACATGTCATCTGGCATTCGAAATGTTGTAATACGATACACTAGTTGTCTCTGTCTTTCTTACTTTCCTTCAAATGGAGAGTGCGAAACTCTCAACTGAAACTGAAATCATTTCTGTGAATAAAAGAAATTATATTTTGAATTTAACCCTTAACTACAGACGACCGGTATTTTTTACCGGTTAGTGTTTCAATTTTGCGATTGAAAAATACATGAAAAAATTTCATTAAATATATATTTCCCATAAAACTTGTGTAACTTGTGTGTAACTCAATAATTTTACAGCTTTGACTAGATCTAGAAACCCTAGAAATATGTAAAAGCATATAATATATTTATTTTCCAGTTGCTATATACATATTTTTTTTAATTTGGTATAACAGGTAAAAAATACCGGTGGTCTGTTATAACGTTCCTATAATCGGACGTCTGTAGTTAAGGGTTAATAATAATGTTTTTGTTGTTTCTTTTTCAGTTTCTACTTAATGCTGATTTTACTTTTATTATCATTCCTCTCGCTTCCCCTTCTTTTCATTTTCTTCTTCTTCTTCCTCTTCTTCTTCCTCTTTATCACCTCTTTTCTGTTTACAATCTTTTTAATTTCTTTATTTATTATTACTATTATATTTCTTGTTTATTTTACTTCGTTCTGCTCTGATTTGCTTCTATAAAATCACTTTCGAAATTTCCTGCACCGCACTTCTTCTTCGAGGTGGCAGCACTGGCCGGCTGTGCGTAAAACCTTGCGTGCTCATCGTGTTGCCACCACAGAACAACACTTTTCACAATAGTTTCTCTTGTGTTACGCTTGAAAATTAGATTTCATAACAGAGAGTGGAGCAGAGTAACTTTTTACTTTCACTACTTTTCTTCACTACTACTGCTTGCCACCTTTTAATGATTTTGTTGCTTTTTTTTATTAAAATTTCCTCGTCGCACAACAAATCAAAGACTTCAGAATAAAGAACAGCGACCGCAACTCAAAAACAAAGAAAAATCATAATCAAACGCTTCGGAATCGTTGCTGAGTCCTTGAATCGGAGCGAAGAGTGGGACAAGGATGGCTCTGAGGGGGAAAGGATGGATCCAGGCACGTATTAAAGCCCTTTGGAATTCCATTTCATCCGAAATATTGAATGAATTGAATTGAATTGAATTGAAGATGGAAAGAAATGCCACAAAAAACATGGTTATTCCACTGCACACGTTCGCAATGCTTCGGTTGTGACCGCAATCTAACAAAAAAACGGGCGGAGGAGGGAAGGGGAGGGGGGGGGGGCAGGGAGGGGATCATGGTTTATTTTTTAATTTGTGTTTTGGCTCAGTTTTCACTTTTTTACTGCTTCTTCGCTTCGGTTTCACTGCAATCGTATTTCTTAAGTTTGCCTTGCATTGGAATTCATCAAGTGTTTCATTGTTTTCCACGTCATAAAATCAAATCAACAGAAAGTGATTTCTATACAAATTACAACAACAACAACTAACAACAATCAACCAACAACAACAACAAACAACCAAATAACAATGCTTGCTGTTTTAGCCTCAAACCAAAGCATTTGCAACGGCGCTCATGACGCTCATAACGCTCATGACGCTCGTGACGCTCGTAACGCTCGTAATGCTCGCAATGCTGACATGTTGGCCACAAGTTTGCTGGCGAGTTTGTTGCTTGGTGTACAATAGAAGTTGACCCCAAAAAAATACCCACCAAAAGTGGGTTAATTGATTTCTCAACATCGCTTTCTTGTTGCGAGTATTAAAAAAGAATGTTTTCGGTTTTGCTTTTGATTTAACCGTATTTGAAGGGGGAAGTAGTGGGGCGGGGAGGGGGCGGGGGAGGAGAGGGTTTTCGATTTATAATAATGCTATTTTAATTCACAGCAAGAAACCTTGCATTATAAAGAAAAAGACGAAGAAGTAAATTAAAATAATAGTCATGGTCAAAAACTGTGAGGTTTGTGATTTTTTTTTGTGTCTTTTAACTCTTGATTCAACCAATATTTTCTGGTGTTTCTGGTGTGTTTCTGGTGCCGTTGCTGATCTCGTCATTTGTACCCGTGCGTGGTTTCCGATCGCTTTGCTACTTCTTCCGCGTCGACGCGTGTTTCAGTGAAAGTGAATTAAGTGCACTTTCGGAATTTTAATCTTTGGATCTCTGAGTTGAAAGGCTGCCGTCTCTTTGATCTGCAAACGATTGAAACAGAGTACGAAACACGTTCATACATCATATAAACACACACAAAACAATTCGTGACGCGTCACTTTCGACCACAAACTGAGCAAATATGAAGCTATACAGGCATTCATATGGTTTTTAATACAGTTTATAGATCTAAATAGAAACTAACACCTTTCACATCACTGAAATTCTTTGAATATCTACGGAAATTAAGATCCTTGTTCCTCGATCCTTGATTGTTGTTTTAAATCAATTGTTTCTCTAATCATTTCCTGACTCTTGTGTAGAACTTCGTTGAGCTCGAAGTGACATCAACATTGACGTCATCATGACGTGATAAGTCAATGTTAATAATGTCAAAAGTCAAACTATTCGTTGCGTTGTAAATTGATGGAATCGAAGCTGAACTTCGAACATTTCTTCACCGATTACGTCAATCATTTTACACAACTTTAGCCAACTTTACTCTTGTAAAACTCTATTAACTCATGAATTATTCAAAGATAATATTTAGAAATGACTTCAGACTGAAAATTCAAGAAACTTCGCTTGTTTCTCTTCGGACTCTTCTTCGAAATGCAAACCGTAGCAAATGTCGATAGACGCTTTCTTACATGTTGTTGTTTTATGTCATTCGATCAGACACACACTCAGACACTTGAAGGGACAAAAAGAAAAAAAATTAAGAAAAAATTGCAGATTAGTTTTTGTTTATATTGTTTGACATCTTCAACCCAGAAGATAAGAAGATAAGACGGTAGAATTCCAAAGGTCACTAAAATGTATCGAGTTAATCATGGATTGAAAACTATCAGGGAAGAAACTACAAAGTATCAGGGAAGATTTAAGGACATGCGTGTACCTGCGAGTGTTCGATTTTAACAACCCGCCAACAGAAGCATTCAACTGATGACAGGGAGACAGCGAGAGAGAGAGAGAGAGAAAGAAAGAGAGAGAGAGAGAGAGAAAGAAAGAGAATACAAGCAGGTAGAAAGAAACATGATAACGAGATACGCCAAAAAATATCCAGACGATGAGACATGGTGATCGTATGTTGAGGTACCTCGAGACAGACAGTCGTCAAGGAGGAACGAAGGATTTCAATGCATTTCCAGAGAAAGTTGAGTAGAATCAATGAAAGAAAGGAAATAAAAAGGCAAACACAGTTACTGATCTTAACACTTTCTATCTTTGTTTCTTTCTTTCTTTGGACTCGTTTGTGAAAATAGCAAAGCGGAGTCTATAAAAACACACCGAAAAGAACATCAAACACAAAAATAATCACATCACCCGCAAATGTTGGGTTCTTCCTCATCAAAATCGTACCTAAAAATCGCACCCTTTTCAATGTTGTTGTTGTTCGAGGACAAGAGTTCAGTTCATGATTGCTTTGTGAAGGTTTCAAAGGACATTCCGAAGCTTTGATTTCTTTACAGGCATCAAGAGAGATGATAGACCAACAACAATCATTTTGAGGTACTTGATAATGTACTTGAAATGGTGCATCATTACACATTACATTATTATAATGTGTATAGGAATGCGTTCTCCAAGGAATGTGTTATAAATTCCGAGATAAGTCTTGGAAAAGAAAGAGATGGAGGGAGAGACGGTCGCTAGAGGGGGGGAGGGGGGGGGGGGGGTGAAGGGCATCACTGTTGCCCATAAACAATTCCTTCTTTTAAGCCTCAAATATTTCGATGTTTTTCTGATCTAGCGACTAATTTCACTGACATTAATTAAATCTTGTGTGTGTATTGTTTTTAGTTTGTCGTTTTTCACACACACACACACACACAGACAAACACCAGCATGAAGCTGACGAAATCGCTGGATCGTCGGTATTCTGGGAGGGGGGACAGAGGAAAACTACACCCAGCAAACTCCAGAAAACTCCAAACACAGCAATCAGCTATCTTGAGTTGTTGTTGTTGTTATTGTTGTAGTTGTCTTGCGTGTTGTTTGTCCAGATTAGATTCGAGGGCGTGGCTGAGTGTATGGCTCATTAGAGTGACCGATTTGAGGGGCCGCGAGCATCGTTTAAAATATCTCTCTGGTTTTTTATATTTACAATAATTTTTCATTTATTTATTAATAAAGCTTAAAGAAATAATAAAAAAATAATAAAATATTTTGTGTGATTTTTTGAGCATTCCTTGTAATTTATTACTTTATTATGTATTTTTTATATTTAATTATAATTCATCTCTTATCTGCATTGATAGCCATGCGTGCGTGCGTATGTATGTGTGTGTTTGTGTGTGTGTGTTCGTGTATGATTATTCAAATTATAAGTGGCTTTGAAGCATAATCATTTGATAACCAGCGGAGGGCAAGTGAGCTGCGGGCCATTTGTTCAGACTGACATGCGTAGTGATTCGTTGTATTTAACTTAAGTTCTGCGGATTTGTGCGGATTATCTACTTCCGCTCTGTCCGCACACACAATCATTAACCCTTGAGCGCCTGCAATTTCTTAGCCTTTACTTGGGAGTCGTTCCAGCAGATACTACGAGCCACTCGCAGACACACCAGCGATCACTCTGAACCGTCCACAAGCAAGTTCGCTGAGTCATCTAATCAACTGGAGTCGAAGGTGTGGCTGCAACCTCGTCGATTGTGGATGGAAGCAGGGCGCAACTGGAAAACTTGTGCTACGCGGTGGCCGACCGACTGACTGACTGACTGATGATGGCGTTGAGTGCCGCCGCTGCAGCTTCGGCGTTTCAAGGTCCCGCTCGTGCAGCGCCGCTTTAAATTTCGGTCGCCTGCTGTTCTTGCGAATGCGCGTCCAACCGGCGGCGGGCGGCTTGAAGTGATCTGCAGTGCTTCGAAGCGTGGCCCTGAATGAGCGCGATCGTAGAAGCGGCGGCATTCAAGAGTCGCCCCAGAAAAAACCCGTTTTCAGGCTGCCACAGTTTGTGATCGAAAGCAAATCAAAAACGATTCTCAGTCGCACAAGTTTTAAAAATGCGCCGACTTCGAAATAACGGTAATAAGATCACCAACATTATTAGTGCTCTTATAACTCATAAGTGGGTCTTTGAAGTCATTGAAAAGTCACATGAAAAGGCATCAAAAGTAATTCAGGGTATTTTTTCACTCACATCACGTCGAAATCTCCTTAAAAACATTCTAATCGAATCTCCGTATTAATTAAAATAGTTTACATCGAATCATTGATTGATGATCATTGATGCATTATTAAACTATTCCACAGAATGTACAGTTATTCTTCAGAGAGGTAAGCAATCCGTAATCCATGAATTATGAAAGACGTAGTAACAAGTCTCGGAATGGATCTCAGAACCGAATTCAGAACCGCATTCCTTAAGTATGGAGTGTTGACTTGAAGACGAACGAAGCGTGTGATTAATATTCATTATTTGTCTATTATTTCTATTATTCTACACTTCACAATAGAAATGCAAAATGTAATTCATTCTAATTAAATACTTTGCAAGCATCTTCGAATACTTTGCATTGGATTAAAAGTCCTCGAAAGCAGGCATCAGATGTCATTCTGTAAACATCCACAATTCAGAGGTGGATCTTCTTCTGGGTTGGACCCACCTCCCGCTCCCTCCACTCTGTGTTTCTATTCACTTCTCTGGCAAAGTAATCTGACCATCGAC